>QRFJ01000354.1:600245-610245 GCA_006176705.1 Cocos nucifera | reverse complement strand
GTCTCGAATCTGACTCACCATAAATAAGCCACTGGTCCTTAGTATTTCTTAAATACTTAAGGATGGTTTTAACAACCTTCCAGTGGTTCTTTCCTGGATCAAACTGGTATCTACTCGCTACCCCTAGTGAGTATGACACATCTGATCTTGTACATGTCATGGCGTACATGGTAGAATCTACTATAAAAGCATATAAAATTCTACTCATACGCTCTTTCTCTTGAGGTATTGTCGAACAATCCCTCTTCGAGAGAAAAATTCTATGGCCTATCAATAGATAGCCATTCTTGAAATTCTTCATGCTGAACCACTTCAGCACAATATTTATGTATGTGAACTAGGACAATCCAAGCAACCTCTTAGATTTATCTCTATAGATCTTCATCCTAGTATGTAGAAAACTTCTCCTAGATCCTTCATGGAGAACTCTAATGACATCCAGATCTTTATTCCCTGTAATGCAGAGATATCATTTTTGATTAAGAGAATATCATCCACATACAACATAACAAATACAATCACTGGACCATTAGCCCACTTATATATGCAGGGCTCTTCTGCGATCTTAACAAAGCCATACGATTTGATCATCCTATCAAAATATATGTTCCAACTCTAAAATGCCTACTTCAATCCATAAATGGATCTTTGAAGCTTGCACACCTTAGACTCATCTATGGATGTGTACCCTTCAGGTTGTGTTGGGGATAAATCCACGCCTGCTGAAGTCCAGCTAAGACTCTAACTCTTAATCAGTTTCATCTGGTTGCAGCTATAAAAACCATGTCCCATCCCTTCATGGAGTATTCGAACCTTGAATCATTCTGAGATGGCTGACCTCCAACACTATAGATAGATAATCTGACTGGCTGGGAAGATCAATTTTGGATTCGATAGGGCATTGTGGATTCCTTTTCCAGACGAACTTGAATAGTCAATACTTCTACCCCAGAGAATCAGCCAAGTCATCGGCTCCTATGCATCCCATCCGATCGATCTTCTTTCGATAGCCTGTGTGGCCCCACTTGGATGAACTTTCTTGGATCTCCTTTTGTTTGGTAGAATCTCAGCCGAACTCCTCCAGTAGCTGAGCTTCTTCTGAACTATCTCCAGACGAACTTCAATGCTTTATTGTTATTCACCAGTGAGCAACCCTGAAAGTGGCCGAACCTCAAATGAACAGCAGAGATCAATGTTTCAATCATGCTTGCCTATTATGGCTATCAATCAGTGCTCAGCCCAGGCAGACCCCTCGCAGTCAAATTCCTTTCAGTTGAACGTCTTCCAAGCTTCTTCGCTAGTTGAACCCCTGCCAAACTTCTCTTCTGGTCGAATTCCTTCCAGCCATCTAAAAGGATCATGGCATACACCTTCAACATAGCAAATAAAAGCCAGCACATGGTCAATCCTGAGAGCCTCTGAACTCCTTTAGAATAACAACATCCGAGAGCCCTTCACCACCTGCAACTACCTCATCTAAACTCCAGCTATTGGATCTCCAACAGACCAGCACATCATGACAATGGACACCACTCTCCGTAACAAATCCCACGTGGCCCCGAATGCCCCATTACCAAATAGTTGTGGCTGTCACTATCAGTTTGTTATAGGCTCTGGGCTATAAAAAGGATCCTCCATATATATTTTTCCTAAGCTCTCTTCTCCTTCTCGATACTCTACAACTTTCTCTATCGAGTACTCTATTTCTGTTGGTCAAAAGAGCTGACTTGATCGTTAGAGGGTCTTATTGGAGCCACCCACCCCAGGCTCTAGACAAGACTTATCTTGTAGATCATCGATGGTGACCTCGTCTTCTTCGACTCCAGTGCTCCTCCGATGATGATCAGATTTCACACCAATAGGATTGATGCTAGAGGAAGGGCCCCTCTATTTTTGAGGTTCCATTATTCTTCTTGGAGTACTCAGTAAAGATCTCTCTTTTTCTCCTTCAGAGTCCTTCCCAGAAAAGATGCCTTCCAAAAAAACTTATATCCGATGGTCAACGGCCTCCGCAGCTAGATCCCATCCAGATCTGTCCACTCTTATTTTCTCAAGCTCCACCTATGGCAATAGTGAATGTGGAGCAGTTCAACCTACTAGTCTAGTAGGTTCACGACCTCATGAAAGTAGTATAGGCCATGCAGCAATAGTAGCCTCCGATGCCAATTCGATCAAAGCAGGCTTCTTCAGAGCTCCATGATCCGATTTGGGGATGGCCGACTTGGGTTGGCTGGTCGATGACCTCTGAAAAAAAAAAGTAGAGGACTAAGGGCTCTTGCTTTGATCATGACTCTACCCCTAAGAGACTTTGCCCCCATTCAGCTAGAAGACCTTGGAGATCTGTGATCGAGAGGATCTCCTAGATCAGAAACTATAAGAGATGAACCAGCAGATTGAAGAACTCCATCATGCATCCCCCTCCCACAGTAATGATATCTGTACCAACCCTCCTTTCTCTCACCGTATAATGCAGAAATCGATCCCATCGAACTTCAAGCTCCCCCAATTTTAGAGCTACAATAGAACCTTCGATCCAGTTGACCATCTGAAGGTCTTTTGGATAATGATGCTACTCCATAGCATGCCCAACGCCATCCTATGCCAAGCTTTTCCATCTACTTTGAAAGGGATAGTCAGAAATTGGTACTCGACCCTCAAGCCGAATACCATCTTCTCTTTTGATCAAATTAGCCATCTGTTTGCAGCTCATTTTGTCAGCAGCCGACGTCCCAAGCGAGGCTCGAAATTCCTCATCAACATCAAGCAGCAAGAAGGAGAATCCATCCGAGCTTATGTCAATTATTTCAATGCTGCTGCACTGGAGGTCCGAAACTTAGATCAATCTATTACAATGGCCATACTAAAAGGTGGCCTTCAGAAGAACAATGTATCATTTTTCCTATTGAAAAAGTATCCCAGGAATTATGCCGATATGCTAGCTTAAGCAAAAGGGTATGCCCGAGCGGAAGAAGCCTTCCAAGCCAAGGATAATGAAGCTACTTGAGAGCGATGAATGGATGAACTGGGCAGGCCCGTTGAGAAAGAAAAGCCGAGTAAAACTCGGCCACGCTCACGAACTCTCCCTGAGCACAAGCGAGTTCGAACTTCTCCTCGGACTTGGAAGCAAGGAAGCTTTGATAGAAAGGCTCGGTGGGGCTCCCTCCTCCAAAGGTTCCATAACTATGCCCCTCTCAATGCTCCAAAGATCAAGTACTGATGGAGATTAAGGAGCAGCTACCAAGGTCAAAAAAGATGCGCTCCCATCCTGGCAGACTTAACCTAAATAAGTTCTGCCTTTATCATTATGACTATGACCACGATACTAAAGAATGCATTCAGCTCCAAGACAAGATTGAGGATCTCATCAGGCGAGGCAGGCTCGATCGATTTCTGTGACATCGATCTGAAGGATGAAAAGATCGACCAAGAATACTGCTACAGTCAGAACCTCCAAGGGAGGAGCAGCAGGCAAACGGCCACCCCTCGGCATCATCAACACCATCTCTGGGGGACTTCAGCGAGGGGAGGCTAGCGGATCAGTAGGGCCTGGAAAGAGGCAAAGAACTGAGGAGCCCATCACTTTCACCAATGAGGATGCCCAAGGCCTCCGGTTCTCGCATAATGATGTGGTTGTAATTTCTTTAAACATTGCTGACTATGATGTACATCGAGTTCTGATAGATAATGAAAGCTCTATTGATATTTTATTTTACGATGCTTTCTCAAAAATATCTTTACTTAATAATCACTTAGGACCTATGAATTTTTCATTGGTAGGCTTCACTAGTGATGTCATGCTAGTCAAGGGCAAAATAACTCTGACTGTGGCTATAGGGCAATGCTCGAAGCTGGCTAGAGTGAAGAAAATAGTGCAGGATTTGCCATGCTACTTTTAAAAAATATTTCAAAAATAATAATGATGCAGTAAAAAATAATCAATCAAATTAATTATCTACTAATTATATCAGATTATTTAATCCTATACATTAGGATCTAAACACAATATGCATGCATATATCAATAGATCTAAAAATAAAACTATGTAATAAACTATTTATTATATCTACGTGTTCAGAACATAATATCTTTTTGCGGATAGTCGATCACCATAATCTGAGTCCATCAAATAATGCTCTAATATCACGTCATAGCTGCACATATGTCCGACCTCTACGGTTGGTCCACACCAAGCTTTTGGTCCCGATCAACCCCACTGGAGTGCAACCTCCTCGTCGGAGCCTTCGATGGCTGATCATGATCGATCCAATCGATCGTATATTTTTTGATCTTTTAAATATATTAAAAAATTAGAACATAAATATTGGAGGATGATGAAGATATGTTTTAAATTTGGTGGCAATCTGATGCTCACAGCACTCGATCTCTTCACCCGAACCCAGATTCCTAAATCTGGGATTTCACTCGATCCAAAAATTTCGACACGCTAAAAATCCTATCATGCACTCTCTGTGTGGCATTTTTCTATGAAATAAGTTTTTATGGAAAGATAACTTTTAGATCTATAATCTTTATTTAGATCATATCTAAAAATAGGATATCCTTAAAGGTGAAAATCATAAGAGAAGAGAGGCATAAAGAAAAAAAAAGTGCTGCAAGATCCTATTTACCTTCACTCTGAGATTTCTTTTCACCTAGAACTGATGCCCAAACACTCTAAAATTTTTACCATATAATGATAACCCCTTCTCCTACATGTACAAAAATTCTCATAATTTATTGACATGACTACCATCGAAAAATCATATGGAAAATGATAAGGGTCGAGTGGTTGAGATGTTTTAACTACTCACTTGATTTCAAAAATCAAATGAGCCTCTTATCCTTATCCAACGCCCCCTCCCTTGTGTTTAACATGCAGAAGGACTCTCCTTCTACATGCATATTTTTATTTCTCAAAAAATATTTGACAAACAAAAGAGAGGGTGTGGAAAGCAAAGTGGAAAAATCAAAAATGGTGGGTGCATGGGAGAATTTGAATTCAAACTTTATTTGACTTGATCCTAATTGGTTTAAACCAAACCAATTAATTTAGATCCAATTAAATCAGATTAAATCCAACCAAATTAGACTTAGTCTAATCTAATAAAATTCTAATTAAATTAAAAATTAATTAGATCTACATCTTGATCAAATCAGGGTCAAAACTTCCATAGCGATTAGATCATCTCATGACCTGATTGGGTCAAATCCAATCGAATTAAATTCAATCGAACTTGATCAAATCCTCATCACTTAATCAAATTGATCTAATTAGTAATCAAATTGCTAATTAATCCTTCAAAAAATATCTGAGTCTAAATCAAATGGGTTACTGGACAACAAAGTCCTATTAACATGAAACTCTCGAAGAGTCCTAAATCAGGGGGACTCTTGAACCCAGTATCCCAAACGAATCAAACTTATGATCATAGAGTCTCAAACTAGTGAAACTCTTAATCAGAGAGTCCCAGATGAGTAAAACTTAGAGTTTCAATTCAGTAGAACTCTTGATCATAGAGTCTCAGTCCAGTGGGACTCTTGACCATAATGTCCTAGATTATCAGGACTCATGATCAGAGAGTCCCAGACAAGTAGGACTAAGAGTCCTAGTCCAATAGAACTCTTGGTCATAGAGTCCCATTCTAGTGAGACTCTTTGACTATAGAGTCCCAGACTAATGGGACTCTTGATTAGAGAGTCCCAAATAAGTTAGACTCAGAGTCCTAGTCGAGGACTCTTGGTCATAGAGTCCCAGTCCAGTGAAACTCTTGACCATAGAGTTTCAAACCAATGAGACTCTTGATCAACCATTAGATCAGATAGAAACTTCTAATGTGTGTGACCCCACAGGTCAGACCCTAAGTTGGTAGCACAGAAACCAATTTCTATACTAATCGAAGTGACCATCTAGTAATGGTACCCGACGTCCAGATGGGTCGAATAATCGCAATTGCAGCATTCAGAACCTACATAAATATGATTATCTTATAATTAATCCCTATGATCTCTATGTAATAGATGACTCAGGGTTAGATAGTCAATCCTAGAAAATACATCCACGTTGTATCTCAAAGCAATTAGTCTCGTGACTCCTCACTAAGACTATCTTGATCAAGATTTTGCTAAATTGAAACACAATTGAACACAACTCCTAAAATTAGGAGTGGTCAATCCCATCTTAATACACGCACTGACTCCATAAGTACTTAACTATGCCCAAAAATCTTCTATCGCTGAATTAAAAATTCAGATAGTCCGGCACCAAAATATAGTGAGTTGCTTGAAAATCACCATGGTATTCTTAGGTTGGAGGAATATTTATATCCATATTCCATCGAAGCTAATCTTGATAGGAGAAAAGCCCCGGAGTTTGTCACGTTTAGTGTAGATGTATCCCATACATCTCATTTGTATGCCATATCAGTGTCTCAACACTCCTTGGTTATGAGGACAACCAACCTATATGGCACACAATGATCTATACTTGATAAATATTATCATCCTAAGTAACAACGTATCATTTGATCGTGAACTATTTAAGAACTAAATGATAAATTCTTCTTTGCCGAATCTAGATAGTCTTAAGGACTTCATCACAACACAGGAGTTCATTAGAAGATAATAAAATTTATGATGAAAAATATCAAAATAACTTTTATTAATTTATAATTCATATACAATTACAAATATATGGCCCAACCATCAACAGACTGATGATTAGCTTTTGGACACATTCTCAACAATCTTCTACTTGGACTAAAGCCAATCGGTGCAGTATCTAATACCTATCTTCGACTTAAAATCGTCAAACTCCTTCACCATAATAGCTTTAGTGAATGGGTCGGTCAGGTTCTCCTTTCCGTCGATCTTTTGAAGGTCGACATCACCTCGATCCACAATCTCTCAAATAAGATGGTAGCGACGTAGAATATGCTTCATCCGCTAGTGTGCCTTTGGTTCCTTCGTTTGAGCAATGGCTCTAGAGCTGTCGCAATAGAGTAGAACTGGACCATCAAGGAAGGGTGCTACTTCAAGCTTGATGATGAATTTTCTTAGCCACACTGCTTCTTTGGCAGCATCTGATGCAGCGACATACTCCACCTCATAAATTGAATCGGCCATAGTGTGCTGCTTGAAACTCTTTCAGTAGACAGCCCCACCATTAAGGATAAATACGTATCCCGACACACTCTTACTATCATCATGATCGAACTGAAAATTGGAGTCTGTGAACCCCATAAGTTTTAAGTCTGATTCACCATATACAAGCCACCAATCCTTTGTATTTCTTAAATACTTTAGGATGGTTTTAACAACCTTCCAATGATTCTCTCTTGCATTAGATTGGTATCTACTCACTACACCTAGTGAGTATGCCACATCTGATCGCATACATGTCATGGCATACATTATAGAATCCACTACTAAAGCATATGATATTCTATTCATACGCTCTCTGTCTAGAGATGTTGTTGGACAATCCCTCTTTGAAAGAGAAATTTCATGGCCTATTGGTAGATAGCTTTTCTTGAAATTTTTTATGCTGAACCGTTTCAACACAATGTCAATATATATGGACTAGGACAATCCAAGCAACTTTTTAGATCTATTTCTATAGATCTTCATCCCTAGGATATAGGAAGCTTCTCCTAGATCTTTCATGGAAAACTGTGATGACAGTCAGATCTTTATTCCTTCTAATACAGGAACATCATTCTTGATTAAGAGAATGTCATTCACATACAATATGAGGAATACTATTGCTGGACCATTAGCCCATTTGTATATGTAGGGCTCCTCTTCATTCTTAATGAAATCATACATTTTGATTATTCTATTAAATCATATGTTTCAGCTCTGAGATGCCTGCTTTAGTCCATAAATGGACCTCTAAAGTTTACACACCTTAGACTCATCTATGAACATGAAATCTTTAGATTGTATCATATATACCTCTTCATCCAGCTCTTCATTCAAAAAATCTATTTTCACATCCATCTGCCAGATTTCATAGTCCAGATGGGTAGCTATGGCAAACATTATCCAAATAAATTTGAGCATTACCATAGGAGAGAATGTCTCATCATAGTTAATACCATAACATTGACGATATCCCTTGGCAATCAGATGGGCTTTATAGGTCTCCACCTTTCTGTCTGTGCCTCTTTTCCTTTTGAAGACCCACTTACACCCTATGGGTTTTACTCCTTCGGGTTAGTCAATCAATGTCCATACATCATTGACCTTCATGGATTCCATCTCGAATTTTATAGCCTCAAGCCATTTCTTAGAGTCGGATCTCTGTATTGCATCCATATAGATGATTAGGTCTTGATCGTTCTCATCGAGTTCAATAGGATCCCCATCCCGGATCAGAAAATCATAGTATATATCCAGCTGACGTGGTACTCTATCAGATCTCCTTAAGGATGCTTCTACAATGGGTTCTAGGTCGATCTAATTAGATCCAGCTCAGGTTCAATAACTTGTGTCCATTCTTTCACCTATTATACTTCATCAAGTTCAATCTTGGAGGCATTAGTTCCTTCACCAAGAAACTTTTTTTCTAAATAGGAAGATCAGCAAACCAGCAAACCCCATCATGGATCGAACCATGTCCAACGGGATCCGATTTCTCCTTTCAGACACACCATTATATTATGGTGTTTTAGGAGGGGTCCATTGGGAGAGAATCTCATTCTTCTCAAGATATGTTAGAAACTCATTAGAAAGGTACTCACTCTTTCGGTCAGACCAAAGAGTTTTAATACTCTTCCCAATTTGCTTTTCTACCTTATTTCGAAATAGTTTGAACATTTCAAATGACTCCGACTTATGCTTCATTAAATAGACATTTCCATACCTCGATAGGTTGTCTGTGAAGGTTATGAAGTAGAAATATCCACCTCTGGCACTTGAGCTCATGGGTCCACATACATCTAAATGTACTAAACTCAAAAGTTCAGTGGCTCATTCATCTTTTTCAGTAAAAGATGACTTGATCATCTTACCAAGAAGATAGGACTCATAGATCGAAAGTGACTCACAATCACTAATCTCAAGAATTCCTTCTTGAGCTAACCTATTAATTCTATTCTTATTAATATGACTTAGCCTACAGTGCCAAAGGTAGACATCAGACACATCACTAATTCTAGGATATTTATTAAAGGATTGAACCACGTTAACAGGCATAGAAAGTAAATAAATTTCGTTATTCAATTATCCAATCAAAATTATAACACTATTCAAAATGATATTACAAAATTTTTCTTTTATTGATATTTCAAAATCATTCATGGCCAAAAGACCTATAGAAATGACATTCAATAAGAAAGTTGGACAATAATGACATTCATTAAAAATAACTTTATTTGAATTGATTACAAGGTTCATGATTTCTAAAGCTAGAATTGGAACTTATCTTCTATCTCCAATGTTCAGGAACCTCTCACCTTGATCAAATCTTCTACTGATCTGCAAACCCTGCATAGAATTATAAATATGATAAGGGTTTTCAGTATCTAATACCCAGATAGTGGAATCAAATAAGAAAAAATTATAAGGTGTTATCATATAATTACCTTGTCCAACAATCACTTGCTTCTTCCTCAGCCTGTTCGTATCCAGGAAGGCTATGTACAGAGGATAGTTCCTCTTCCAATGCCCCTACTTTTTGCAGAAGAAGCACTCTGCTTGGCTCTGGTCGAACTTGCACTTCTTGGTCTGACCCTGTGCTGTCATCCCAACATACGGCCGCACCTTCTTATTTTTCTTCTTCTTGTTCTTCTTCTCTTTCTTAAAGGATCGACGATCAGAAGAAGATCCCTTCCACTACATTCACCATCTCTTTATGGAGTTAATGATCCTTCTCAAAGTTCTATAGCAACCCCAACAAGCCATGGTAGTTCACTGCAGGCTTTGTCATTCTAAAATGAGTTAGGAAGGGGAGGAAGAACTTAGGCAAAGAATTAAGGATCACATTCTTATCGAGTTGCTC